>JAPWLS010001187.1:0-36191 GCA_028551675.1 Tineola bisselliella
AAATTATGTATTATAATGTTAATTATTACAATTTAAATATAAAAGAATTTATTTTATAGAAAAACAAATAAAAATATGTTTTTTGACGTTGACTGTACGCCAGCCATAAGGGGGAAACCAGAATTATTATAAATCTTCATATTATTTCCATATATGGAGACTTTTGCTCTTTCCCCAAATTTCTACGCGGTAAGTGGGCACTTTTTCATTTGTTACCCCAACAGTTGACTTTGGGAAAACTTTGATGCGAGAAAGGTCGTATTATACTTGAAGAATTTAACCTTTCAAATAAGTGTTTTTTTACTATTTAACGAAATAAATGTTTCTTATGATTTTTAATACATTTTTATGATCAGTGACGTAGCGAGCTTAATTCGCGCTCGAGGCACAATACCTTTTTAGCCCCCTGCTCCTCATTTGAAAATCATTTATTTATATAAGTTCAGTCACTTGCATGGTCTTACAGTTAATTCCAATACACCATGCAAGGAGGAGTCAAATTACAAAATAGAATAATATTAATAATAAAATGTCAAGTCTGAATAACATAAAAATAATAATAATAACCAATCAATGTCAATAACTAAACAAAAACAGTCTCAAAACAAATGCACTTTCTATAATATATTGACCTTCTCGCAGAAGGCCAAACATGCATTACTTATTGCACTGAGTTTGTCGGCAAAAATATCCAGATGCGGTGCCATGTCCAGGAGAGCCCACAGCACACGAGAAGCACGTCTCAGCGGAGATACATAAAATATTATATATAAAATATACTTGCAAATTAATAAATAAATAAAGTAAAATAAATAAAAATATAATTTACAGAATTGCCCCCCCCCCTCCCCCCTCCCCCGCTCTCGCTCGTCACTGTTTTAGATATGATAAAAAGTAAATATAATTAGAGAAGCCTATCAAGTCAACCAAACTCTCATCAAAGCCGGCATAGCGGATGTGATATTCATTTTGTGTTAGCAATAGACTGCACGTTAGGAATAAGAAATTCAAACTAGTTCGAATATAAAAAGTAATTATATAAATTGAAGGTAGTGGTCAAAATAAAATGGTCGAATAGGGACACTTCCCTTGATGAATGTGTTGTACTTCACAAAACTAGTTCACGGTGGCCCATATTGGCCACATTAGGATTAGTGGTTTAGACGTATGATTGTCATTTTTTTCCTGTTACATGTTTTGCCGACTTAGTTTCAACGTCTTTTGTTTTCAAATTGTGTCATTTGCAGTTACTTTGCTTTTTTCAGGTTTTATAGGTATAATTTTGTTTCTCTAAGAATCTACTTTTTGTGTAAAAGAGAAAGCGTATTAATGGATAGAGACAAAAAATTTATTGTAATTTGGTTATTAGGATCTAGGAGAGCGATTTAAAATTGTTATTGTACATGGCTCGTCTTCGCTGTTGTATTGAGTGAAAAAATATTAATTCCAATCGTGTTAATAGTACTCGGCGATATCTATTATATAGTATACTAAGAAATTTCAAGAATTATTCTACTTAAATAAGAATTCAATCATTCGTAAATTCGCTCAATAAAATTTGTACGTAAAAGATAATGTTTTTATTTTATATTACTACTAGTTTTTATCCGCGACTTCGCTCGCATTTAAGTCATTAAATAAGTATCAGAGATCATTTCAATGGAAATGAATCATTATGATAACTTTATTTTCTTGCTTGGCTGGGATTATTAATTTTTTAAAATTACTACATACGATGCAATATAAAAATTAAAGACGGAAATAAAAATAAATATAGAAAAATTCCAAACAGCTGAAACTATAGTCAATTGGAAAGTATAGTAAAAAATAATATATTTTTTTAAATAAAAAGCATCCTATATTACTTCTAGTACCTCCAAAAATATGTGTACAAAGTTTCATGATGATCGGTTAAGTAGTTGTTACGTGAAAACGTAACAAACAACTCACATTCACATTTATAATATTAGTAGGGATGTTTTCCTTTAAGCATAAACAGGTAGGTTTTGGCATAAGCCGCTTGGTAAAGATTTGGTGAGTCGGAGTGTAGACTCGCGCGTTAAGAAATTCTGAACAAAACTCACTGGACTAGAAATATTATGTACGTTTTACTGGTAAGACCATATAATTAATTTTAACTGTAACACAGTTCACCACGAAGGTCGCTATAATAATAATGTTGTACCAGTAACTTTAAAAGTAATTTCCACTATCCCCGTTTATTATGAAAAATATTATTGTTATAATTTACTGTCAAGTTTTTTTTAAAAGTTATATAATTAAAGCCGTGTCATGATTATTTGAAATGATTTGACAATTTTTTAGAGACGTGTACAGTCAGACGTGAAAACTTGTATAGAATATATAAATATAATATTCACTAAAAAATAAATCAATAAAACATTGTTCTTCGCTTTTATCATTAAAACTTTTGTTTCATAAATAAATATTTTTATATGAAGCAGTTATGATATGAAGAAAATCTCTAATATAATTTATAAATCACTTACAATTAAACCGCCTAATCACAGGTGAAATAGTAGTTAATAAGATATTCCAGATTTGTTAGTTAGTTTATCTATTTTTATTCTCAGAATGTATAAAGCGTATATCCTAACCTAACCTGGCAGTATATTTACATAAATTCTTAGGAAATACTTTTCGCCTTGTGATATGCGTTTTAGAAATTTCCCGCAACCGCATGCGGTAAATAACGAACAATGTAGCTAGTGTTGACTACGTTTACAATAACTGTAAAGTTTTCTATTACATTAATCGTTTATAATTAAGAATGAAGTGTGTTTAATTGCAGGAAAATATCCCGCACTCTACATGCGATACCTAACAATGACTGAAATTACGTCATAAACGTCTATTTTCATTGGTTCCTTTTTTAATTATTAATGGAGATATAAATAGATTTAATATGATTACAACGAATTTGTATAGAAATTTAGTTATTGTTTAGATTAATCCCACATTTATGTTTATTTAATATTAAGGGAAAAGTAAATAAATAAATCGAATAAGACCGATGAACTACGAGTAAACAACACGCAATTGTTGTGACATTGGAAAAAATAAGACATTCAATATCTTCCTATTGAAATACTATAATACGACTTATTTGAAATCCTTATTTTTTGATTTAAAGATAAAAGAAAATATTATCATTTATTGGAGACCTTTTTGCATGTGTTACTTGCTTATATATTTTTTTAAACCTCCACCACTGCTTGCGCCTCACTTCTCTGACATAAATAAATAAATTCTTTATTGCCAAAAAATACAGTAATACCCCGCTTTACGCGACCCCGTTATGCGAAATTTCACTATTCAAATTTCGCGCTCAATTGCCCCGCATTACGCGAAAGAGTGCGTATAAACATAATGTAGTCATCAACTTCTCTATGGTCGCGGGAATTTCAGTTAACGCGATTTTTTCCGGAACGTATTCCTTGCGTAAAGCGGGGCATTACTGTAGTAATATTTTTTTTTACATGGGCGAGCTTAATGCCGTCGGCATTATCTACCAGCTAACCTTTGTCGCTGTGAGCGGTGATATTCGGTGCAATGAAAAGAAAAATAATAACTAAATATACACAATACATACATTAGATAAAATAATAAATAACAATATATACATACATATTATTACATACGTACTTGCTTTGTCAGAGATTTAGTTTCTTCATTAGTTTATAAACCTATATCTCGATTAAATTTTAAACTTTAACAATAATATCATATAATTGCTATCAACTTATTTCTAACTGTTATAAAATGTTATACTAAATAAATATAACTGTTACATATATCACAAATTATTTCACTTATTTTTTGCAATTTCTATACCTACAATATTTCGTGATACTTTTTATGTTTGTCTACCGACTAAGTTAATGTCTAGTATCGCAGGCTACAATAAAAAAAGTTTTTTTTTTAATTTAACATTTTTCATCGTAAATATATCAAATAAATAATAAACGAAAGAAATTGAAGCAGCACGTATTATTAGTGTGATAATAATAAAAAAATACATACGAAAATATTTTTTCCGAATATCAGTAAGTCAGGTGGAAAATAAATAAGTTTATTTACTTACCGAAAATTGGCGTAAAGTGTGCTCCAAATTGCCATTACTTACTCTCGAGCTCAAGCTCTGACTTGGATAGATGGAAGAGAACCTGGTGGCCTATTCTTGACTTAAACCATAACGGAACTATTACACATTAAAATTTATATCATGCTGTAACACGGAGGTGTGTTCGAAGACACGAATGATGAAGATTTCAGAGTGAAACAGCTCGGTTGCAAAGAATGATGATGTATAATATTAAAACACACTCAAAAAACGGTAGATAGCTGATAACAGACACGCTGCTTTGACAAGTCCCCTCTGGGAAGCAGTGTTGCCAATATGCCTATGGTACAATACTTTTTAAAAATAGGCAAAGGCTACAATGCTAAAATTTATTTTAATTTTTATTTAGTACTAAATGTAGTCTTTAAAAGCCTATGTGTTTAAATAAAAAATTAAACATAATAATTATTATTACGTTATGAGCAAAATCAATTACAGAATTGACGGCTTAGAATACGATGCCGGAACGATCGTAACGTTACCCTTGTTGTGGCCAACTTAAATTGGGTGGTGGTATTGCCTTGGACGGCGGCGCGAGCGCACGTCTCCAGGGTGTGATTCCCTCGGTCGGCGGCGGCTGGAGCGGACGCTAATTGCGCTCGGACAGTAACGCGAGCGCACGTCGGTTGTGTGTGTGTACAAATCGGCGGTTGGGGTCGGATGTCGCTATTGCATCGGTTATTATTATGCGGAATTCGGGACTATATTGATATATATATGACTTTGATCGGTTACATTGTGGTACATATGGACATGAACTTTATATTGTGAGTACTTTAGCGACAGCAGAGAAATCTACGGAGCATCGGAAGCATTAACTGCACACACACCTTGGGGAGTGGTGGATGCAGCTGAAAGAGGTACGTACTACTATCCCTTTTTACTGTTGGCCACCTATCATACCCCCAAACATATACAGTCCACTATTAATTTATATAATAGAGGTTTTTAGACTCCCCCTCTTCGGCGGCTAAAGGTGTCGTAGGTCTTGAAGGGGACTACGGTACGTACATCTTTACAACCCTAATACACAATTATTGAAATTATATATGCATGTCTGAATCAATTTCAATAAAGATTTTTCTTTAAAATTATATACATAAATAAATATGTAAGTAGGTACTATAAATATATTTTATGTTCCCTCAATTCAATTTTAATTAATCATAAAGAAATAAATTTGAATTTGGAACTTTAAATAAATTCAAAAACGATTCAAAATTTTAAGATTTACAAGAATAGGACTTTTTGTATGTGTTTACTCGCAAATCCAGACATACAACATCACAATAAAAGCATAGAAATATACTCTCTATCTGACTAGAAATAAGAATTAAAATGCTTCAACTACTATTCCTTGTGTAACTAGAAATGTGATTCAAATTGTACTCTCCGTGCATATCTCAGACAAGACTACCTTGTTTAATTTCAATTTAGGTTTTTATATAAATCTAGCCTTTATTCTGCAAAACAAAGGTGCGGTGAAGCCTTTTGAGAATTGAGAACTTAGCTATATATTTCTGAGTATATTTATATTTAACTAGCGATGTGATTGTTTTGTTTATGTGTGGTTAGTGCTTTTAAATACACTATTGTTTTTATTTATATGAATAAACCCTAAGCTTTCCTGACACGTGAAAATCGTTTATTAGCATAGGCACTAAAGGCGCGCGCTTGCTCATCGTCAGACTCTACCATGACGTCGGAAAGGCGTATGACGAGAAGAAGACCACAAGAAACTCGTCAAAGAAGTCAAGTGAAGTAGAAACAAAAACAAACTTCTAATAAACAATTCCGAGAAGTGACTTATGTTCCTAGATTACTATCTCAGGGTAGTCCAATGAAATGGGTTAATCTGGTTTTAGTGGAGATCAGGTTGGCATTATCCGGGTATAACAATAGAACTGCTGTAAGAGTATCAATAAAAATTGGTTCTACACAGATTCTTCTTTTATCAAGTCTTCTTTAGAATATTTTATTCAATGCTTAATTAAAGTACAGCTAAATGTAAATAATCGTATATATATCTTGATAACTCAAAGGTGACTGACTGACATAGTGATCTATATATATGTTGAAGTTATGACGTAGGCATCCGTATATGAAAGTTTGTATAAATCCTCTTAAACGATTGAACTGAAATTAAAAATTGGAGCTACTATGATGAAGCCGCAAAAACTATACCTAATTAATAATAATACTTCTTAACGCGAGCGAAGCCGCAGGCAAAAGCTAGTTGTATATATATCTTGAAGATTGTATAAAATTTCCAAATATCAAAATCTTAATAACCAAGAAAAGAGCATTATCAAAAATCTAATAAAACGACAAAAGAAATAAGGTCAGATCATTTTCCACAGATTATTTACAATCTTAACTTTTAGGGTCTCATCAGCGGCACAAAGGTTCGTCTTAATTTTTAAGGGCATTAACTAAAGAAAATTTGCTTAAAGAGATATTTTCTATAACGATCCCGTAAACGTGGCGATACGATCAAAGGGGATGACAAAAAAGTCGCCTTTTCAAAATTAAGGGAACAATGGTATAGGTTTTAGGGTTCAAAGGGAATGTAACTTCATCAATAATATGACTTACGGAACCCTTTTGTAATTTTAACTAACATTCAAATGAGATTATTACTAGACTTGCATTGTTTGTACTAAGCAGCGATCATCTATGTTATACTGATTTTGTAATAAATTGTATTAATGAGTAATTCAAATTATATGCGACTAGCTTTTACCCGCGGCTTCGCTAGCATTAAAATCATTAAATAAGTATCAGAGATCACTTCAATAGAAATGAATCAATATGATAACTATGATAAAAATATATATAAAATGACAGACGGAAATAAAAATAAATATAGAAAAATTCCAAACAGCTGAAACTATAGTCAATTGAAAACTATAGGAAAAAATAATTTTTTTTTTAAATAAAAAGTATCCTATGTTACTTGTAGTACCTCCAAAAATATGTGTACAAAGTTTCATGATGATCGGTTAAGTAGTTGTTGCGTGAAAATATATATAATATTCGTAGGGTTGTCAGTTTTTTGAATGGAACCTATATATATATATATATATATATATATATATATATATATATATATATATATATATATATATATATATATATATATATATATATATATATATATATATATATATATATATATATATATATATATATATGCGAGTAGCCTTATCAAGCGGAACGAATCGTTTGCACTGAGCCAGTCGTAGCAGAGTCTGATGTGGCTACTACCAGCTCAACATCGGCAGTGGTGAACCGACCCAACTTTCCATCAAATAAGCCAGGAAATCTGTCAAGCAATACATCTACAAGTTGAGTAGGTACCTATCTAGTAAACTCGTATATATATATGCGGTCTTAAGATTAAATTAGAAACTTCTCGCCACATACAGTACACGTCTTAACCTCAAAACCAAAATGAAGAATTAGCAATTATATTTGAAACTTTTCCCCCCATCAACCGCACTTTAATACTTTGCCAAAATTAAATATACGAGAAAGATCAGTCGTTTCCCCAAATTTTGGGTAAATCCGTGCGTGACATCGCACACGCCTCTCTAATTAGACTCCTTGAAGAGAGAAACTTTCAACGATTACGCATAATGTTTTCTGATCGTTTTTAAAGTAGGAACGCATTTTTTTTATATATAAATACATATCTCTCTCTCTCTTTCTGTATTGTATATGTGTGTGTATGTGAGAGCAAACCTCTCGAATAAATTTAATAATATTTTTCTAGACAAGGAATAAAACTTTAGACCTTTGGCGTGAGTTACATGAACATAAATGATGATACCTTGAATAAAGTACTGAAACATAAGATAACTCGATCCCTTAACCTCGTTACAAAAATAATTAATAATTAAGAGTGGTAGGCAGACTGATGATGGCATTAGCCCAGTATGCCGTCCCGGGGCAGTACCACCACTTTCAAGCGGAACACCCGTGAAGTGACCTAGTCGCGTTTCGGGATCAGCTTGGAAGTAGCCGGGATAACGAGAGGAGTGTAACCTGTTAATTTGGACAGAGCACACACATCTGTCTGTGGTAACAGCTGTCTATGCTCATGGACCGCACTCTAGTTTAACATCACTAGTACACTAGTAAAAAAATTAAATAAAGAATCCCATTCAATAACTGTCCTAATTAAGCATCCTCAGCTTATCAAATAAAACCATGTTAATAGTCTGAAGTTAGTATATAAGAACGGTGGGCATAGGCATTAGGCATTTAGTTAGTTCGCTGTTGTCGTAGTGAGTTGTTAGTTTACTACACGCTTGTAAAAAATAAAACTCTTTTTATAAACGCATCCGTCTGTCACATTGATGTAACTCGTGATAACCGCGCGATATAGCCTTTTATCAATCGAAAATTGTTAAAACATAAATTGTCTTTATACTTATTGATAACTAGCTGTTGCCCGCAACTTAATGAATGAAATAAATCATTTTAAATTATCTTTATATTTATTGATAATATTATAAAAGTCAGTCAGTCACCTTTGAGTTTTATATATATAGATATTATAAAATACTTTTATTAAAACACTAGCTTTTACCCGCGGCTTCGCTCACATTTAAGTCATTAAATAAGTATCAGAGATCATTTCAATAGAAATGAATCAATATGATTCCAAACAGCTGAAACTATAGTCAGTTGGAAACTATAGTAAAAAATAATATTTTTTTTTAATAAAAAGTATCCTATGTTACTTCTAATACCTCCAAAAATATGTGTACAAAGTTTCATGGTGATCGGTTAAGTAGTTGTTGCGTGAAAACGTAACAAACAAACTCACATTCACATTTATAATATTAGTAGGGATAGGGATTATTTAAAAAAAATAATTGTTTTCTAAAAGTTTTTTTTATATTTATCTATGAGTTTATTGTATGTTTGTCTGTTTATTTGTATTACGTGTAACTTAGTATAAATGAATAAAAAATCATGTGAAATATCTTTAAAATAGCTTTTATTTGTGATGAAATTTTATTACGAGTATATTAAACAGTAATGACAATCAAAAATATAATAATTAAAAATTATTTCTTTAGTCCCGCCATCGTGAGAGTCGCAAAGCAAAACGCGACCTCGAAGGAATGTTGTTTAATTTCAAACATTTTGTTTAGTTTAATTTTTGATGGCGAATGGTAAAACGGTTTAGCTTTTATATCTTAACAGAACGATTATTACTTTTTTATGTTTTATTAAATTGCTTTCTGGGAAATCGTTTTGAACTAAATTGCGAGTCGCCTTTTACAAGACAAATATAACATATTAAATGTAAAATCCCTACTAATATTATAAATGTGAATGTGAGTTTGTTTGTTACGTTTTCAAGCAACAACTACTTAACCAATCACCATGAAACTTTGTACACATATTTTTGGAGGTACTAGAAGTAACATAGGATACTTTTTATTTAAAAAATATTATTTTTTACCATAGTTTCCAACTGACTATAGTTTCAGCTGTTTGAAATTATATTGATTCATTTCTATTGGCATGGTCTCTGATACTTATTTAATGACTTAAATGTGGGCGAAGCCGCGGGTAAAAGCTAGTATAAATATAAAACTACACATAATGCGTGACGTCTTCGTTATAAATGTCATTGTACACGCATCTAATAAATTGTATGAGGTTATAAATGTCATTGTAAACGCATCTAACAAAAAAAACGAATTCTTAAACATAAGATATATATTATAACAAGATGATGTAAACATAAATATTACTATTAAATAAAGTATCCAGCGCTTCCCAAAAACTCTTTCTACTCGATACTAGATGGAGCTTTCTGATGCTAGAAATTAATCCGTTCATAAATACTGCTATTTTGTCTTTCAGCGGGCTATTATTTCTTTGAATAAACGTCAATAGTAAAGCCTCATAAATACCAAAAAAACGAATTCTTAAACATAAGATATATATTATAACAAGATGATGTAAACAGAAATATTACTATTAAATAAGCAACTTGTAAATTTTAAAGCCTTCGTGGCTTACTGCAAGCCTGTAAAGCTTTCAGAATATCGGGTTAAAATAATAAAAAACAAAACACTATAATAAGCCTTAAAACTGTTTCAAATTACGTCAAACAGAAAATGCTACGATACAAAAATATTACCGCCTACTGATAAAGATATTGTTTTTATCTTAAATAAGGCAATGGATAAAAAAATGTGTTAAAAAATATACTAAGAAAATCCACTGAGTTTCCGTTCATTTTCACAGCGTTTCTTTTAGCGAGGTAAATGTGTTTTTTCGAGCAATTTACTTAAAACGTGTCAAAAGAGGATATTTGGGTATGCTTCTGAGTTTAGATGCAAAATAATAATTAAAAAAATAAATAAAACAATTTAATTTTAACACGAATTATTATTACTACAAGAAGATTCAGAAGATCCTTCTTATGCCGCTCAATTAGGATGTGGAATGCTCTGCCTCGCCATGTGTTTTCCCAATCCTATAATTTAGGATCCTTCAAGCGAAGCGTGAAGAGGCATTTACTGGGGCCGGCATAGTGATGACGACTGGAAATACTTGGTTTCCGGTCGTCAGCGCTCATGGACCTCCAGTGCAGCTTTACATCAGGCCACTGGAGGTCACATGTCGTGTCCAACAATAAAAAAAAAATTAGGAATTATGATAAATACTAAATAAAAACACAATATTGTAAGCTTGTCGCAAAGTTACGAAGCGCGTTTTGCAAGTATTGGACCACATTGTTGTCGCATGTTTATCACAACGTTTACCTCCAAGTTTAAGTGTCGGAAGACACACACCTGTATCCATTTTGTCTTTTTTTATAATACTGCTTAGCGAATATTGTATTATATATTTACATATCCGTATCTATTTTTTTTTAAATAATCCCTACTAATATTATAAATGTGAATGTGAGTTTGTTTGTTACGCAACAACTACTTAACCGATCATCACAAAACTTTGTACACATATTTTTGGAGGTAGGTACTACAAGTAACATAGGATACTTTTTATTTAAAGAAATAAAATTATTTTTTACTATATAATAGTTTCCAGCTGACAATAGTTTCAGCTATTTGGAATCATATTGATTCATTTCTATTAAAATGTTCACTGATATTTATTTAATGACTTAAATGCGAGCGAAACCGCGAGTAAAAGCTAGTTTAACAATAAAAATTTGTTACGATCGGGAATCAATCCTAGAAACTCTGTCCGCTAACCATAAAGATAAGGTTATATATAAAATAATGTTTGCCATAGACTACTGTACAACTCTCTCGTAGCATGTCGTAGCTCCCGTGTGTAGCCCGTCTTTGCCAGCCCTAAAGCTCAGGTCGGTTCGCTTTCCGCTCGGCAGCATTTTGATTGGATATATCGGGCACGCTTATTTGCAATAAACGTAAGGAAATGCCTCTTTAGGAGTAACCTTAGAATGCTACGTAGCGGAAATATCATTGGTAGGATTTGGAAGTGTGACGCGAGAATCAACTTTAGGTATTAGTTGTCTGCTTAAAAATGTAGCAATTAATTTTTGATTATTTAAATTTTGTAACTACGTTACAAAACAAATGAATTACAAGTTTAGAATGGTTAATATTAATTATAATAATATAATTATATTTAGTAGTAGTCTGGTATATGGTAAAAGATAGAATGTAGATTTTGTTGGAGATTTTTGGAGATTTTTATAACTTCATGTTTCTTATCGGTATGTTTCTTAAAGGTTGAAATAATTTCACACTTAACTATCGTCGGCTTAATGACTTGAAAGTAAGATATTGAAAATTTTATGCTAGACAAAGCAAACTTTTGAAGCAATGCTTTCTTCATTTGGATGTTATTGAAATTTCGTTCACCCCTGCCCCACTCTTAATGGGCAATCGCGATTCCAGATCCCTACGAAATTGGGTTCGGATTCAATTGCTCGTCGCGTCACTTAAGATGGTGTATCGAATTTAAGAATTTTCAAGTAATTATTGTTACACTGTTTTATATTTTACTTTTATATAATACATAAGTAAATATACATTTTCGTCTTTCGAAAATAATTAATTATTAGAGACTAATTTTTTTTGTATAATTTTTTTAATAGTTCCGTTCATGACTGAAAACAAGAATTACAGAGAAATATTTTAATTTTAATACCATTTTAACATATTTAAAAAGAATCTCAACGTATATCTAATGAACAAGTCCTACTATTCAATTGGTGAATTTATGAGTGACATTTTGTAAGTTTAAATTTAATTGTATGAATTATTTGCATGCCATATACATTATGTAAAATATGTGATACTACTAACATTACTTTAAGACCTATGTTACTAACCATATTTATGGCAAATAAATGAATTTGAATATTTACAGGTTGTACCTACATGGAGTCTAAGGTCTAGATAATAGGATAGATTATTCAAAATATAAATAAACTAGCTTTTACCCGCGGCTTCGCTCGCATTTAAGTCATTAAATAAGTATCAGAGATCATTTCAATTGTAATGAATCAATTTGATTGTAAACAGCTGAAACTATAGTCAGTTGGAAAGTATAGTAAAAAATAATTTATTTATTTTTTAATAAAAAGCATCCTATGTTACTTCCAGTACCTCCAAAAATATGTGTACAAAGTTTCATAATGATCAGTTAAGTCGTTGTTGCGTGAAAACGTAACAAACAAACTCACATTCACATTTATAATATTAGTAGGGATAGGTACAATAATATAAAAGCCGTTTTTCATTTGTTCTTAAAGTGGGAGCAATTTTTCTGCACATACGATAATATTTCATTCTTTGACCGTAACTCGGTCGGTTTTCCGTTTCCTGTTATATGCATAAAAACTTTTATCAAATCGTAAAAATAATAAAGCAGGTCAAGCGTGAGTTCTGTAGAAGTAGAGTTCTGTAGTTCTGCACCATGCATTACTAGTTGGGTTTGTACTTTTTGTTTTTATTAATTTACTTTTTTAAACTTCAATTTTTGATGTTTGCAATAAACAATGATTTTTACAAAAATTGACAGAAAAAATATTTACTTAATAATATTATTTATGTAATATGTAATGATTTTAAAAAACTTTATTCGAGGAAATTATTTAAAATTATTTTGCTAATAATTCTCGCTACAACATTCGATGAAGGAAAATAACCACCATCAACATTAAATAACTTGTCGAAGCGAAACCGAAGCGACCACACGTATCCTGATGATGCCACGTGAAGTGGCGAAACGCGTCGAGACAAATTATTGAATGTTGTAGCGGGAATTATAAGCAAAATAAATTTAAATAATTTCCTTTAAAATGGATTTCCGCAAAGTAACGCCTGAAACAACCAATTATATAAACTTTATTCGAATTATTATTGCATTTATTTTATATTTAGAATTAAATGTAATTGAATTGCCATAAATAGCAGTTAAAATAAATGCTATAATGAACCGCCTAAACTTTTAAATTAGAGAATAAACAAAACGATACACTCTACAATAAATATCAAAACAAATTAAATTTACAAAAATAATAATATAAATAATCAACAACAAAAAAAGCCAACGTATCTCTGAAAGACATTGCATTTGCGACGTTATATTTACGAAAAAATAAAGTCCTATTTGTTTATCAGATTGAAAATAGAGGAAAAGAATTTTTAGGGCTGTCATTCACTACAGAGTTAATTTTTTTTTTGCCTTAGTAAATCAGTGTAAGTAGTAAGCGTAGTAAGTAGTAAGCCTTAGTAAATCAGTGTAGATTGAGATAGTAGACACATGTTATGAATACATCCTTTAATGAAAATTACCGGTTATTGAACGAATGAAAAATTAGCTGAACATATAAAACACTGTGCGTCACATTTATCCCAACACTCCAGAATACTATCGCATAATCATCATAGTCTAAGGTCTGTATTGAAAAACGATGATCGAGTAATGGTTTTGTTTATTATAGAATCACGCTCAAGAACAGATTGTTTTTGTTTCATATTCGTTTTATACGTAATTAAACAATATAAACGAATTGTTACGGTTAATTTATATTGTGTGAATGTGCCCTAAAATAGTACATAGATCGCGTGCGAATAAATCAATGCGATTTCGTCGCTCAGCAGCAGAGGTCGAGACCAAGAAATATGCCCCTTCCGTGTGCTTTTATTTATTGTATGAACGCAAAAACCCAATTGTGTTATCAAAACGAAAACGCAATTATTGTTTTAACTGAAACAGCTTATATTTGTGTTATTCTAAATCATATTAATAACCTTATTGATGCTATTAAATATGTATAAATTCATTTATAAGACAATACACGCACACACACAGACACACACACACACACTGAAAAAAATATTCTAGTGGTGTTCTGAGATAGTAAGAATTAATCTGAACAGTGTAGGTTTGTTTCAAAACATCCTAGATATATCACATTATACCTACTTATTATCGGAAAAACTATACAGTCAGTTATAATATATAAAAATATAACTAAAAGAAAAATATGTTAAAAACAAAAGAAAAAACCGAAGGAAAACGGAAAATATTAGCATGAAAAACTCTTCAATTACTGATACACGCACGGATGGTAATAAAATAATATTTAGGCATGCGTAAATGTACCTCCAAGAATTGCCAACAATAGCGGCGTAATACTAATCATAAGAAATGTTTTTGGGGAAAAAGAGTCAGTCGAGTGTAAGTTTCTGCTTACACACTATAGAACTCTAATGTATTAAGACTATAAGAAGAAATAGCTTTCACTGTACTACTATCCCTTAAAAATGTAGCAAGCCACAAGTATATATGATTTTATTACAATATAAATATTTAAATGAAAAAACATTTGAAAGCTGACTTTAATTACTTTTTTGTTTTTTTTTTCTTAAATTTTTGTTTTGTTTTGTTTTTAGTTGTCTATGTTATAAATATGTATTATTCAGTAATATTTTGTAGGGGATTTTAAAGTTGTTATTTTCATTAATTCTTAAAACTAAGACCGCCTTCAATTATCTTGAGCATGTTGTCCTAAAATAATATAGGTAGGTATATATAATTTATAGGGAGATCAAATAAATAAATATATATTTATATTAAATTCGATTCGAGTTGTTTCAATTTCACCGTATGAAAAACGTTATTCATAATGAAATACCCTCAAAGGCTGTAACCAGCGACCCGCAAGAAGCTCGCTACTGATTCGGGAAAACTTTCGCACTGAAACTATCTCAAATCATGAAACTTACGGACGAAGTTGTGGCGAACTCCTAGATGATTATCGGATGCCGTGTGATTATTTTATAGATACAGTCACGTCAATGTTTTGTGAATAACTTTAGTATTTGATTGATATTTTCGATTATTATATCGCCGGGTCCTGTTAATTAATATTTTGTCTGTTTTTGTTCTTATTAGCGCAATTACAGAGCGATTTAAAGTTGTTATTCTGCATAGTTTGTCTATTGAGTATTTCAGAAACCATTGAGAAAATTTTAATTTAAAATTGATAATTATATTTTGAAGCTATTTCAATAAACAAAAACAACGAAAATGCTAATTCCGACTTTGTTAATGGAAAACGCTATCCCTACTTAATATTATAAATGTGAATGTGAGCTTGATTGTTACGTTTTCACGTAACAACTACTTAACCGATCATCATGAAACTTTGTACACATATTTTTGGAGGTACTAGAACATATGATACCTTTTTTTCATAGTTTCCAACTGACTATAGTTTCAGCTGTTTGGAATTTTTCTATATTTATTTTTGAAATGATCTCTGATACTTATTTAATGATTTACATGCGAGTGAAGCCGCGAGTAAAAGCTAGTATTTCGATAAATAAAAATGGTAGGTATTTATATTTCAAGTTTGAACAGAAATAAGTGACAAACATGTATAAAATTAAAAAGTTTGTTCAATAAACTGCTAGAAGCTTAACACAACTATATCACACTAAAATTTGGATTAGAAGTTCTGACAAACATTTTGGTCAAAATTGCAGCATTTCACTGCCAAATACTAAAATCTGAGATCCTTATTCTTGTTTTAACTTCAATCTTTACGAATCCAACTTAATCAAATTACGTTTTATTATTACAAATAATAGTTATTTTGATTAATGAAACTAAGCTTTTCTAACCCGCAAACAGTGGTTTAATTCAGTTTAAATAAATAAACAAATATTACAATCTGTTTGCCTTGGCGCCAAAAACCAGTGTTGGTTTGTCTTGGCGCTGCACATTCGTCTTATATTCTAAATATAACTTAAATTAATATAAATATGTTAATTTAAATAACAAAATAATATAAAATATAATAAAAATATCAGGCGGAGTGTGTTCATATGCTAGGGCCTAGACCAGAGGCGGCTCGTCCTAAAGAGCGCTGGTGCAGTGCACTCCCACGAAAATTACAGAACTTATATTACAGCGGCGTAGATATAGGTAATATAATATACTATTGTATAGGCATAGTAGAATAGAATGAATGTAATGTAAGGATAGTATGTATTATGAAGAAATATAGATAACTTCTGTAATTTTCGTGCGAGTGCATTGCACCAGCGCTCTTTAGGACGAGCCGCCTCTGGCCTAGACTAATATAAAAAAACACGGCAGTCAGAAAAATTAAAGAACCAGTTTTGTATCGCATTCGAATCGTTTTCAAGAATAAGGCTACATGCATATAATCTTAGGGATTTTGCATTTAATGTTCTGTACTCTCTCCTGTCGAACTATTCTTCTACAGCTGCCAGTTATTTATTTATTTAATTTTAAGGAAAACATACAATTATAATAATACTCAATACTAATAACAAAATTTCAGAACATAAATCAATAAAGTTTCCGCTAAGTAATAATACAAACATTATATGAAAACGATGTATATGAAAATGTCACGGATCTTGATTTATTCCATTTAAAGCCTAAAAGCTCAAGTCAATCTTGCACTTGGCTTTCCGACAGCACTCTATGTTCGAGCAGCAGACTAGCATTCGTAATTAATCATTAATGTATATAGTTTTCTTTAAATGTTTATCACAACTATTAGGTTAACAAATTTAGCTTTATTTCTCTAGTGTAGTTGTTACTTACATGTTATGGTTTGTTAACTGTTTGTTTGTGAATGTCCAAATAAATAAATTATATTTTTGAGATAGATAAATTCATAACAATCAGGTCAATTCGTAACGAAAGAAAGATTAAAGGGATCCATATTATTGAAATATTATGTACATTTACACATTTTTTTAAGGATAATATTTAATTTCTTACAATTTCTTTGTTAGTATTATTTTTTCAAATTCACCATTAATGTTTAAAGTGATAAGTTATTTATGAATATATTTTGACTTATTAAAACTCAATTATTGCTACAGTGTTATATGTTATTTTGTATTTATATAGTTTCAAATTTCATTTGTTTATTAACACTAGAACTACTAACCGGCCAATATGAACGGTTTCAAAAATTCTTCACAAGACTTTTATATACAACCCCACTCGTTATTTTTTGTAAACGATTCTATTATTTACAATTCTACAATCAATTTATTGAATTATATTTAATACTTTGCACGCACAAGTCATCCGGTCATTTTGACCGGTTGGAAGAAATAGGTCATATTGACCGGCTCGTAGTTCTAATGTTAAATAAATCTTATTTTAATTTTCCAAGCAAATTTCTGCAGTGCTAGCGAAAAGACAATAAACACTGTACAAAATCTGTGTCAGAGAAGATTGTCTAATGTTTGTGAAATTTAGTTAGGTAATGTCACGCTTAGGTATCCTAGGTGCGCCAAATTCCTGGAATACCTAATCTCGTGTTCGTGTGAAATGTGATATGTAACACTGATTTTTAGAATGTTTTGTGTAATTACTTTTTGTGTTTTGTTTTCTTGAGTTAGTGTTTAAGCGTGTTGTGTTTTTTTTTTAATTTCAAGTAATAAATTCTACTTTATTATAAAAAATAGTAATATTACAGATTTAAATGCATTTGGAGCGGGAATTGAACTAGGATCCGTTTCGTAAAAAACTGGAACACTAACCAATTCGTTATAGAGATATCTATGAATCTCCTATTGCTATGTGTTTACCAAACTTGACTAAAACGAAATAAATATTCCATAATAATTTTTATAGCTACTGTGTAGGGGTAAGAAAAAAATCAATTTAAAATTTCTTCCATAAAAATTTCGCCCCAACCCGCAAGACTAGCAACCACAAGTTTGGAGAACAGAAAATACTTTCATTCGAAAAGTTTACCCAACTTCACGAGCGATTTTCTTTCGGTGAGGTTTTTTTTTTGTTGTAAAATACCTTCTATGCAACTTTGATGGTTACAACGTGCATTCAATTTTTTTCTGTTATCTCTTGTTTATGAGTTTTTTTTGTATAAAACAATTATTTTATGACATCAGTCATAAAAGACTACAGACTGTTGCAGTAGACATCTCCGCTATGTCGATATAGGGAGATCAATATTCTACATTCAGATTGGCTCGACACGCTAACCTTGTTATCGAGTGTATGTATTATGTGTGTTGCGTGTAAAGTGTATATTTATATAAGGGTATTAACTATGGATTTATAAAATAATATAAAAATGAATAAATAATCACCATTATAATTTTTATTGTATGAACTAGCTGTACCCTGCGCGCGTTGCTACGCCAACAACTAAAATAAATTTGAAGGAAAGACATTACACAAATATTTACATAATTTTGAGTTATTTTATTGATTTTGTTCATTTGACGACAATATTGTCTGTTCAATGTGAGCTGTCATGAACTGTCACGGCAATATATGAAATTCATTGGAATGACAGTGACGCCATTTGGTCAAAATTGGTCGTACCAACACAGAAACCTTCGTGGACTCATGCAGAACAACTTTTCTAAAGATCATCACATGATCAAATGCATAGTTTACGATTCTATAACGGACATATAGACAAACATTCATTTTATAAAAATAATATATAGATAATGTTAAAATATGTATTTTATTATATAAGTCATTTTTATATACATACTAGCTTTTACCCGCGGCTTCGCTCGCATTTAAGTAATTAAATAAGTATCAGAGATCATTTCAATAGAAATAAATCAATATGATTCCAAACAGCTAAAACTATAGTCAATTAGAAACTATAGTAAAAAATAATATTTTTTAAATACAAAGTATCCTATGTTACCTCTAGTGCCTCCAAAAATATGTGTACAAAGTTTCATGATGATCGGTTAAGTAGTTGTTGCGTGAAAACGTAACAAACAAACTCACATTCACATTTATAATATTAGTAGGGATTATACATTATTATAAGTAAAAATATACGAAGACGGTATCATATAAAGAAAAATAAAAGTATATATTAACATATATGGAATATATTATATGACTGTCTCGACGAATACAAAAGTTTAAATGCAAATATATATATAGAGTTTGTGAGCGAATAAGAAGTCATTGAGAGTGTATTCTCACAAAGATTTCACGTCTTCTGGCGCATTTGTGTTTGTGTTCACGGGACAAGCTCAAGTTTCTGCTTATGGGGCTACTCAGCGATAGTTTACAGAGAATAGCAGTTTTACGACTGATTTTCTTGAATTTTAAAACCTATTCTACTTTTGAACAAACAAAATGCGAGGTGTCTTTGAGAACTTTGTTTAGTTGTTCATTGGGAATACTAAGCGTTATGGTTAGTTAGCCCTGTGTGATACCACTTGTTTCTGTATTTAAATTAAATTAATTGATTTAAAGGAAATTATTTAAATTTATTTTGCTTATAATTCCCGTTACACTAGGTCGATGAAGGCATGTTGGTGGAGGTTATTTTCCTTCATCGACCTAATGTAGCGGGAATTATAAGCAAAATAATTTTCTTTAATATGGATTTCCGCAAAGTAACGCCTGAAACAACCAATTATATTAATTGATTTATTTATTACTTTAAAATGTATGATTTTAGTGTACTTACTACTCTCCAAGCAAAAGTCATGCACGCACATGGCTTCGCATATATTTCCTTTGACATGGCTTCTCCAGTATATTATCATGACCATGTTAGGCAATCCCGACCAGTACCATATAAAATATCACCATGTAAGATAATCCTAATTAGGATCTCATGGGTCATCTGCATTACATTCTTATTAGGTTCTCGTTAGGTTATCCTGATTTATGTCCTTATACGGTCTTTATAAAAAATTCTAGTCGGGTTTATGTACCTCAATATTTTATTTGCAGTCAATGAAAACTATAATTCATTATTACACATACCAGCCGTTCTCATTATTTAAAAATAACTATTGAATTCTGATTTTAAACAAGAAATCAAACGAATTTTAATTTAAAATTAAATGAAGTTAATTTCGTATTTTATTTCGATTCGAAAGCGCTAATGGCGTTCGTTTAGGACAAAAACTGGCTTGATTAAAATCGTTTGTAGTAATAAAAGAAGTTGTAAAATGTTACAGCCGTCGGAAACGGCGACCGGTAGGCGCATAAAATTGATCTACCCGAACCAATACCGATCAAAGCCTCGGAGACAAAAATTTAACCGGGAAATTGCCGATTACCATCAGAGGGAGGGGGGAGAATAGGCCGGTTTAATTTAGTGCCGCGAATTAAGGGCAAAATATTAAATTGTCGCCTCGCGTCTCGTCGAAGTGAACGTCTCGCACCAAATGAGCCGTGAACTCACAGAGCGAATATTTTATTAGTGTCGCCCTCTACGCGATAGACCGAGTGCCTTTAACGCCTGGCCTATTTACGTTCACGAGTAAGCCAGCGGCGTGTGAAATTTTATTTCTTCGACAATCTGACATGAGATTAACTGTAAATTGAGTTTATGATGGAATCAAATATGCATGTTCCCGTTTGCTACCCCACTGACGTCATGTGTACTCGGTCTTTATATTCACTGTTGCTACTTTCACGAATCACTGAACACAAATTCGAATGCTGCGCGACGGTCCTACTATGATCGTTTACTTTGTAGAAACATGTTTTACAGACACAATGTTAACGTAATAACATTGATAGCTTCTGTAACTTCCCTCTTCCTTACATCTATTTGGTTCTTGTTTTTTATTTTTATGTATTTTTGTAATTTTATTAGAAGTGTAGTATCTATCCCTTTATCACCTTGAGCACGCCGCGCCGTCCTATCCTATAATTAAAATTTCATTTAGTTTATATAATAGTAGTCTAATTGGTTGTTTGCGGAGATCCATATTAAAGGAAATTATTTAAAATTATTTTGCTTATAATTCCCGCTACAATATTCAATAATTTGTCTCGACGCGTTTCGTCACTTCACGTGGCATCATCAGGATACGCGCGTTCGCTTCGGCTTCGCTTCGACGACTGATTAATAATAATTGTATGATGATAAATGATAAATAAATGATAATAGTAGTCCTTTTTATAATATGTAGTTCTAATATAATTTTGTAGGTAGGTTTTATAAATAAATAAATAAACTTTGCAGTTCGTTACGTCTAGACCCCACGTTCAAATTCATAAGATACATTCTTTTAAATATATATATTCATTAGTAACCTGTTTATTACATGTTTGTGTTGTCTATACTAATATTATAAAGAGGAAAAAAATTGTATTGTATGTTTGTAACGAATTAGCTTAAAAACTACTGGTCCGATTTCAAAAATTCTTTCACCATTTGAATGCTACATTATCACTGATCAATATAGGCTATATAAATTACAGAAAAAAATAAGGATCCTTATTAAAACTACAATAATATAACCCAAGGTTACCAAAAAAAATACATAAAATGTTTTTCATCGCATGTGCTGCGAAAACTATTGATGATAGAACAAAAAAATGTTTAAAAAAATATGAAACATCATTAAACTTCATAGTACTTTATATCTTCATTACTACGCGAACGAAGTCGGGGGCAACAGCTAGTATGTTACATTACTGGATTTGTATATTTATGTTGATTTTTTTTCTGTATATTAAGTGATTGGTGACATTAGAATTGAATAATTTACAAAAACAAAATTCGATTGATCGTAAAATATTTATAGGTATTTTTCGATACAATTATATTTCAAAAGAATATTTTTTTCTGTCCATCCTCAGTGAGAAAGTATCAATCAAAATTTCTCTCCGCAACTTTAGACATTGTTTTTTTTCCCCATTGCGCCCCAATTTTCTTCGGCATTAACTTTTTATCCTTTGAACGTCGTTCAATCTTTAAATTTGTTTCTTTAAAAGGAAGAGAAAAAAAAACAGATCTGTCGAGAATAGATTTGCATGGAAAGGCCAAGAAAGCTATTAGTGCCGTTGTCAAAAACATGTATTTTTGGCATCGCAACGTAAATTATTGTATCGTGACTTTGCCAATTCCGGCATTGCGTCTTCGGCGACGGAAATCAGGGAACCTTTGTCTCCCTGTTTTTATGTGTCAATTAGGATATTTCATTCAATTTTACACTTCAATTGATCGTTGACTTTATTTTATTACATTATGGAAATATTTTTCTTCACTTTCTTATGTTATTTTATTTTGCATAAAAACGTTAAATATATTCAAATTAAAAAAAACACGACATGACTATTGTATATATAAAAAAAAGTCAAGTTGTATTCACTATATATTGTCTTAAAATAAAAGTACGAAACATAACCTATCTCAACATTAGCAAATATAATCATAATATTGTTTTGCTAGTGTTACAAAGTATTATATGAAAAAATATTATAATAATTATCATAATATAGACACATGTACAAACCTCAGACAGTCAGCAAACCGACATTGCAAAATTATTGCTATGTTCCCCGTAATTATTAACATACATTTAATTAATAAAAGGAAGTTAATTGAAACAGAAATGCATCGTTAATTACAACATTATTTTTAAACAAACAGTTTACATCCCTACTAATATTATAAATGTGAATGTGAGTTTGTTTGTTACGTTTTCACGCAACAACTACTTAATCGATCATCATGAAACTTTGTACACATATTTTTGGAGGTACTAGAAGTAGCATAGGATACTTTTTATTATAAAAAATAAATTATTTTTTACTATAGTTACTGATTATAGTTTCAGCTGTTTGGAAAATCATATTGATTCATTTCTATTGAAATGTTCTCTGATACTTATTTAATGAATTAAATGCGAGCGAAGCTGCGGGTAAAAACTAGTATTATATAAATACATATGTAAACAATAATACGAATAATATTTCATTTATAGAATTCCTAAAATTATTAACTATTTTAATTGAAAATGGAATGTTATGTTTCTGATATTAAATTATTGTTTAAAATGTAATGTAATTTTATGTAATCATATTTGAACATTCTATTAAATGCTTTAAGTAATTCAAATAAATAAATTGTAATATATTTGTTTGTACTATGTAGTAAGTGATGGGTCTCACGTGACAGGCATTAACCTAATGTGAGCCCATCAAAAATTTTACTTTAATAATAAATTAATTAATTAATTTAAAAAATTTAAGTAATTTAAAAGTCTTTATGCGGTTTACAATAATAACAGTATCTATTTGAAAATGATGATAACCATTGGCAGTCTAGCAGCGACTTTAATTCTTAACTTAATTAGTTTTAAAAAATTCCTTCAGATGGCGCTTGACTCGGAAAATTATAAAGCACATAACTCAACTATTATTTTATATTATTAGTGAAAAAAAGTAATATTGTACACAATAAAAACAATTGTTTTTATTGCGAATAAAAACAGAAATAACTATAAACCACTATTTAGTATTTTAGTCTGTGAGGTTTTCAAAAAAAGAACATCAATTCGTCTGGAAATTTCATCGCGGTCCACGGAGTGGCAGGTGATTTTCATAATCGACATTTCGTATTCGAAACGGGTACCGTCCCACGCGGCATGTTAAATGCGACAAAATAAAATTAAAATTCAGAATAAGCCCCTGGAGTTAGGATTACCACAAATTATTGTGACACGGGACTTATATTTATTATTAAATTCTATAAATTATGTATAATGTATAATTGAACTAAATGTTGTTTTAAATATAGTTTTTAGCAGTTTTAAGAAATATAGCAAATTTGAGGGTA
The DNA here is from genome assembly GCA_028551675.1 of Tineola bisselliella. NCBI lineage: Eukaryota > Metazoa > Arthropoda > Insecta > Lepidoptera > Tineidae > Tineola > Tineola bisselliella. Next base: position 24,267 of record JAPWLS010001187.1, read on the forward strand.
TATTTTGAGGTTGTGGCCAAACCCAGATGTGTTGGAATGAAACTGACCCCGAATTCGGATTCAGCGACCCTAAAAACATATAGTACATAGTGAGACCTCCAGGTTAGATTTTTTTTGTATGGCTGGTTATTATTATTTGATGTTTTTAGCTTCAACCATTTTAAATAACTTTATTCAGCTTTCAATAGTACATACATATGTTGTAAAATGTAATCATTGAGTCGTGGTGACTTCAAAAAATTGAAAAAACTTGCAAAGGTTAGTTTAAATTACGTAAAAAATGCGAAGTAGTCCCACAATTAATAAGTAAAAGAGGGTAACCCTACAGACGACATAACCACGCCGCTCGTACTGTCTTGAAAAATCATTGTTCATGCTTTACAAGGCCACCTTTGTACGTAATGAGATTTTATATTTTATATTTTTGCTATTTTCTCGAATTCGTCGCTTAATTTTTGTTTTAGAATTTACAAGTTTCAATTTCTACAATAAAATCAATCCTATGTTTTATGTTATTTTATGCATAGGGGGGCAGATGGTTGTAGACAAAAATACCTACCAAAGGGAGGTTATAAGGTTAGATCTAAATTTATTTATTTATTTATAAAGCCTACCTACAAAATTACATTAAAACTACATAATATAAAAGGACTACTATTATATAAACTAAATGAAATTTTAATTATAGGATATGACGGCATGCTCAAGGTGATAAAGGGATAGTTACTACACTTCTAATAAAATTACAAAAATGCATAAAAATAAATAAATAATAAAACAAGAACCAATTAGATGTAAGGAAGAGGGGAGAAAAAAAAATAAATAAAAAAAAAAATAAAAAAAATAAAATAAATTCCAACATAAAATTTAAAAGAAGTAATACGTGCCTAATTGTATGTATATATTTTTTATTAATATTAATAAATACATATAAATCAGTGTTAAAGAATATATATATTAGAGCTTTTTCATTCGCCAAAAAAGTTTGAGAACCGCTGATCTTGAGCATGCAGTACTCTTCTATAATTAAAATTTCATTCGGTTTGCAATAGTAGAGGTCCTTTTCATAATATATTGTATTGACACTAGATTTACCAGCTTAAATATACCTATTTCGACCAAAACCAAAAAAGTATATATTTGTTACAAATATATATAAAAATTCATAAAACTAATTCTTCTGTTATAGATTAAAGAATATTAGAAGAATTAAAGAAAATGTTACACACAGTAGGTTTTTTTAATTTGATCTTGCAAGACCAGTCATTTTGACTGTTCTGGTAAATCTAGTGTTTATGTTATTTTATAGAGAGGCTATATATATAGTATATTTTTTCAGGAGATCTTTGTAGGCTTACTATTGCGGTAACACTTAATAACGTACAAAAAAAACGTAAAACCTTTGTAAGAACCTGTAATAATGTTAGAACAAGTTAAGTACCCATAACACTGGGAATCCATTTCGAACGCAATTCCCCAAAATAACAGCGGACCTATTATTGTTTAAAATTATATCGTTTTTAAATCGTTTTAAAAATGATACAGTCTTTAAAAATATTTAGTCACATTTATTTAGAAAACTTACTTTGTATTTTTATTATAGATTTCTTAAACACAAACAGAAACGCATACTTCAGAATCAATTTTGTGTTAAAAAGAACTTAATGAAGTACATTTAGAATAAACCAATCTATCATAAGCTTAGAAAACGAACTATTTTTTTAATATCAAATACTACAGACTACAAGTTAAAAAATATTTTTAAAAAAAATACCACAATTTAGATATGTAAAATAAACATATGTTAAAAAAAGAGAATAAAAAACACAAAAGTAGATAACCTCTATTTTAAAATCATTTTTTGATGGAGACACGATTCTGCGTAAAGATATCGAATTCATTAGAAATATATATACCTACTAAAATACGTTGAAGACAATGTAAATTCTTACAAGAATAGTATTCCAATTGTATTTTCAGTGTAACTGTTATATCTTTAACGATTACTGTAGAGCGATGCCATATAACAACCACCAATTTGACGAGCTCTATGGCGCAGTGAATAGCGCCCCACTCTACTACGCAGAAGTCTAGCATTCGATTCCTGATCGAAACATGTATGACGTTTATTGATGTTTATTTTGGTTTTGTTGTCCTTGGTCTGATATTGACAGTACAAGATAGTCTAGTTTGGCTTCAAGGCATGGTACGTGTTTTTTAAAAGTCCTATATCACCAAACTCTGCCCGGTGATAAGCTAGTATACGATGTATGTTACCACAGATATCTTAAAGCAACAGGCATTTCCGCTATGCCGGCTTAAAGATAATTCAAACCGATTCTAAACATTAACATAAACATTACTAAATAAATTTTCAAATACATTACCTTGTTCGTATAAGTAAAACAAGATAAATATTAAATAAAGCAAGCAATGTACGATACAATGTCGTATATAAAATTATATGTCCAATAGACTAGCTCATTATCATGCGACCAATATCAATTAGCGGAGCAGAATCACGTGTATACAGAGCGGTTGGTTTCAATTTGGGTCACTTTTATACAAACATTGTGTTCTATTACGTTACACTTTGTCTGGCCTTCTAATTATTGATTAATTTGCATTGTAGTATAATAATTTATGATACTAACTTCGTCTGTACTGATATTGTACTATCGCTCTTTTACTATAGACTATACAGTGGTACCTCGATATACGAGTGTTTTGAGATACAAGGAATCGCACACTACACCGTTAAACACCAACATGCGCCCCGATCTACATTCGCAGCAGCATACGGTGCTTTGAGATACGAGCAAGGTTACGGAACGAATTAAACTCGTATGTCGAGGTACCACTGTATAACTTACATACCCTAAAAGCAAATTGTACCAAACATACGCTACGTCTGTTTACCCTATGAAGTAGTACGAAAAACCGGAAATAACAGGTTTATTTTTATACGATTCCTTTTTTGAATTCTACTTTTTGGATTTGTGATGTCATCCCACCTTTGATCTCAGAACGACGGAGAACCCTCCTACATCATGTACAATGTTAAATTTACTGAAAAATTACATACGCTCCCCTTTTTTTTCTTTTTTTTCCCAAACCTATATATAATTTTCAAACTCTTTTAGTAATATTTAATTGACGTATCTATATTGATTTTTTGGAAAACCTTGCAGTAATAGTCAACATAAACGTTATAGCAAGCCGTATATCTTTTGTTTTGTGATAATTACATATCTGTGTACTTTAGAGGTTAGAGTCAGTTTACACGTGCATGTATATTATTGTTTTGTTTATTATTATTATTTCATGACTTTTATAACATTTTTTTGCATGCTGTGGTCAACTTTGAGAAAGCAACATCATGGACTTATGAAATGAAATGAGATGAGAATCGTTTATTAGCATAAACACTAAAGGCGTGCACTTGCTCATCGTTAGACACTAGAATGGCTTCTGAAAGGCGTATGACGAGAAGAAGACCACAAGAAACTCGTCAATCATAGCCTGTACATAAAATAATTTTAAAAAAACTGAAATTTAATTTATAGGAGTACATAAATAACAATCTATATATAAATCTCTAAATATATATAACTCAAAGGTGACTGACTGACATAGTGATCTATCAACGCACAGCCCAAACCACTGGACGGATCGGGCTGAAATTTGGCATGCAGGTAGATGTTATGACGTAGGCATCCGCTAATGAAGGATTTTGATCAATTCTACCCCCAAGGGGATAAAATAGGGGATGAAAGTTTGTATAAATCTTCTTAGATTTTCGACTGATTGAACTGAAATTAAAGATTGGAGTTACTATGATGAAGACGTTTTTACACACGGTAAACAAAAATAAAGCCGCAAAAACTATACCTAATTAATAATAATACTTCGTAACGGGAGCGAAGCCGCGGGCAACAGCTAGTATATATATATAGCTACCTATACAACATTAAATTCTGTCAAAAATCCTTTTAATAAGCTCAAAGACTAGTTTAACTTATACTTGATTGTTAAATTAGCGTAGTTGCAGTCCTTTAAATAAATAAATAATTAAAAAACAATAGAAACGCCATGTAAACACTAAACTTCACCAATCAATGGCTGTCAATAGTTGGACAATGAAAGAGAGAAATAGATGGAACACCGAGTAGAGTACCAGAATGCTAATATCAAATTATTAACAATGAAATTTCCGCTACAATGTATTGATTTATCAAAGCCATGTCTCTTATCTTCATAACTACATTCCCTTGGTAATAATGATAGGTTGGTAGTAATGATTAATTAATTACAACACGTACAAGACTTGAAAATGAATCAATGACATTTAGTGATCAATTTCGTTTGCATGTGCTTCAGTTTCGAGTTCATGTTTTTTAATACAATCAAAAAATCTTTATTTATATGCCATTCTAGGTCATTGTTAGAATCTACTGTAATTTGACGAGAAGAAATCACAATAATCTCGCTAGATATTGTAGTGTGGTTAAATAAAACACTATTTAATAATGTTATACTTAGGTGCGTTTATTAGTGCTCTCGTTATGTGGCCACTGACGTTAGTCGCGTTCCGTTACACGTGTTACTTATGTAATATAACACGTTCCGTTACAGTTATAACCTGAACGATATAATGTAAGTAGGCACATTTTTGCTTAGTATACAATTTTAAAACTTAAATACAATTAATGTAAATAAAGTTAGTATTCATCTAAGTACATCAAAATACGCACAATCATCTCGACTACACTTTTTTGTCATCAGAATAGTCAATTATCTTATAACAAAATGTATAAAATTATTTGTTTTTATAATAATACTTGTTAAATGAAAGTTTGGTACTGAAAGAGCAGACAGCCCTGAAAATTGGTCAGATCAATTGACAATACAGATCTAGTTATATCAGGCCATTTCTAAACCATCAGTAAAAAGAATTTATAGCACTGAACAAGTTTTACATAAACCGCGCATTACTACAATATAGATTACAGCCTTCTACGTCAAATCCCCAATCTATACACGGCTTAAACCTCCATTCGGCAAGTTACCACTTCACCCCTACTTCTGGCAACTAGCCATTGTCACTTTAGACTACAATTAAAGCTATAAATGCCGCGAATACAAGAGGCTAGTTGTATAATATTTTTTTTAATGATTACAGTATTCTTTCAGTTTTAATATACACACTCGCTCTAATGTTGAATTTAAGTATGTTTTATAAGTGGCAACAATCAATCAGCTCCGTTATATATGTGCAAACGATAATCTTCAAATGGATACAGATTGGACTTTGGACTGGAAGAAGCAATCATTAGAAAGGGATAACTATAGTCTTATTGTGTAGAAGTTGAGGCATGTGTGAAAGGGATGCAGATATCTCCTTTGCCGTTCACGACACCACGATCGTTTCTCTTTCTATCGCTTATATACCTACAAAAACTGTATCCATTTGAAAATCGTTGTGTGTATATTATTATTTTGGAATACTATCACTTGATCATTGAAATTGTACTATTTGTTACGAATCATTAACAGTTTTGTATTTATATTTCATTTTGAAATAATTTCTTTAAAATATTTATAAATTTATTTTTCCAAACCAGCCAAGTCAATAAAAACACTATATAATTATACTAGTAAATTAACTTTTTTAACTTAGTAGACATTATTTAGATAGAAGACATTTTTATTTATGCTTTGCCAATTAGCCAATGCCAGGCTAATATAAATAAAAATAATAATAAAAGATGAAGTGTTAGTGCAGTCAGTAGCGTCTATAACGTAACCAAAACCTAACGCAAATGGATAGCCCGAAGCTAAACCTAACCACATTAGTCATAACTGGTTCAGAACATGCTCTCCTGGTAATTATACCATTAATTATGGACCAGAAGCTTTGAGAACATAACGCTAACAGTTCCACACTTCTACAAGTACATGGATTTTGGTTTGGAAGTTTAACTTGTTTAAAATTAATCATAATCTTAATGTCTGTCAAGGGCCGCTATTTCAATTTTGATTTAGTCAGGTGGTATACTAAACTTTTAATTAGGTTTAAAATAGTTAATACGCTTAAGTATTTTAATGATAGTTTCTAATCAAAATTATTATTTTGATCTACACTTTTAAAAGTAACATCCGTAAAGTGACCTAGTAATGGCTTTGAAGTAGTCGGCATACAATAGGAAAAGTATGCTGTCAATCTGGGTGGTATACTATTTCATTTCACTTGATCGTTGTATAACCTAACATGGAGACAGACTAGATTGTACAATCATCTTTCTAATTGGTATTTTCTAATCAGACTGAGTTGTTTATAGAAAATTTATGAGAGCAAGTGTTAGATTTTTTAATTTCATTAAGTTCGGTAACCGTGGTAACCTGTAAAACAGGTTTTTTAACCTAATACAGGGACCCTTGCTATTTAGTGAATTTCTTTTATATAGAACTAGCTTTTACCCGCGACTTCGCTCACATTTAAGAAATTAAATAATCACTTCAATAGGAATAAATCAATATGATAATTATGATAAAAATATATAATATATACAGCTGAAACTATAGTCAATTGGAAACTATAATAAAATATAATATATTTTTTTAAGTAAAAAGTATCCAATGTTACTTTTAGTGCCTCCAAAAATATGTGTACAAACTTTCATGATGATCGGTTAAGTAGTTGCTGCGTGAAAACGTAACAAACAAACTCACATTCACATTTATAATATTAGTAGGGATAAACTATTTTATTATCTTGAGTAGACCCCCCAGTAATTGTTCCGTAGTCTAGTAATTCCGCAATCCTATCTAAACTAGAACGCCAGGTGTTTTGGCGTAACAATCCCGTCTGCCTCCAGCCACGAATCGCCTTAGGAAACGTTGGAGAAGATTATAATTGGTTCGTTTCCGTTTACTTCTAGTTTATCGTGTGCAATGTGATTGTTTTATACATGTCTTATAAGACTGTTTGAGGATATCTTAAGATAATCCCTAACTATTACATAGAGCTTAACCTGATCGAATTACGCGGAAAAGAACAAACGTATACCGGTTGATTCCGGATAAAGTTCTGACAAATAAATCCATATTTTCTTTGCAATATTATTGGTTTGTCTATAAAAATATATACGTATATTTGTAACTTATATATTTCAGTTTTCGGTTTGGTTATAATATACTAGCTGTTGCTAGCGACTTCGTTCGCTTTGTCTAATGGAAATGAAAAAGCACTAAAATGTTTCATTCATATTTCAGCGAATAAAACTAGAGTAAGGTTTTATTACTAGAACAAATGAACAAGTGGATAATGCAACTTCGAATTCATTGTCCAAGTTCGTTCTACGAATAATTTTTGGTACGTTATCCATAAAACTACATTGCCTATTGTAATAATTAGAGCATTTGATTGTTACAAATATTTAATATTTACATTACACTCTTGTGCAAATTAATGTGGACAAAGCAGTTTTTTATACTGGTAATAAGTTTACTAGCATAATATTGTACCTACAGACTATGATTGGCGAGTTTTTTTTTGTGATTTCTTCTCGTCATATAGCTTTCCAAAATTTCGTAGATTCTGACTATGCGCGAGAGTCTAAAGAATTTTAATTTTTAATAATATACTTTTGTTACAAGCACTCGTTAATATCAGTGTTATAACCAATTTCATGTAATCATTTAGGTTAATTATATATATATATATATATATATTTATAATATGAATTCTCATATATATATATATATATATATATATATATATATATATATATATATATATATATATATATATATATATATATATATATATATATGTAACATGGTATGTATTGTGTGTAGTTCATATGTTTATCTATATTGTGTATCTATTTATAACTCCCGCTATTTCTCTTCTGCATTGCTCTACATCTAAAAGTTGGTTGCCTGGAAGAGATCGCTTCTTAGCGATAAGGCCGCCATCTCTTTACTCACTTACTTGTATTATTTTTTCTGTTTTACTAAGCAATAAATAAATAAATAAATATATGTGGGAAATCATATTTTTTTACAGTCCATAACAAATATAACAATTCATGGTCACCCCAGCAATGGCCCGAAGCCAAATAGTTACTTCTGTAATTGTCTTAATTAACAGGGTCTCTCGTAACAAGACACTTGTATGTCACATTACTAATTAACTGTTATTGTATTTTAATTGGTTAAGAAAACTACTTGCTTTATTCTAACTTCCTTAACGCCCTGTAATTGTGATTACGTGTGTTTCTTAGAAGTAGACATTCGCCATCTACCAACCAGATCACTGTCTCCTCAATCCCTACTAGGATGACCAATAACTGATTACAACATACATATTTATTACTGAGTAAGATTTAAGATGTATTCTCCGTTGCATAAAAAGTTGATGAATAGTAACTACCCAACATATTTTTATTTTTTTTTATTTATTCACTTTTAGTAATTGGGCTCCAATAGAGCGCTTTTACTCGTCAAAATAAATACAAATATAAATTAATTAAGCTATTATCAATTTGATTTAGGCATTGTCCACTTACATACTAATGTCACAATAATAAATCTACTATGATGTAGAAGAATAGCTGCTGTATAGGGGCATTGTCATCCTATTGTATACCTAAGGGTAAACATAAAATGACATAGATTATGTCCAAGCTTTTTTATCGGTAAGATATTCATCTAACGTGTAATATGATTTTTGAATAAGCTTGCTTTTTATGATCTTCTTCAACTGATAGAGAGGGAGGCTACTAATATCATCGGGCAGTTTATTATATGACTTTATTTCCTAGAATGTATGTCAAAGTTAGAGATATGACCACGTTTCGTCTTTAATAGTTATAACGAGTTGGCTGTGTTAATCTGGAAAGTACATTCATGTTGAGACAGCATAGGAGGTTATCTGTGACGGCAATTGTTTTTGCTCAATGCTAAAACAATCACATGGTTTAAGAAGGGTGGAGTCATATATGCGGCTTCGTTCGCAAGTCAGTCCTTCGTAAGTCATTAAATTTCAATATAAATGAATCAATACGATTCCAAACATCTGAAACTATAGTCAGTTGGAAACTATAGTAAAAAAAAATATTTTTTTAATAATAATTGCTTCTTGTACCTCCAAAAATATGTGTACAAAGTTTAATAATGATCGATTAAGTAGTTGCTGCGTGAAAACGTAACAAACAAACTCACGTTCACATTTATAATATTAGTAGGGATTAATGCGATGTCTTTGACTGATCTCTGCTAGTATTGTTTGATTGGAAAGTATTTATTCTATTCTGTTCTCTTACGTCCTCCGTAGGTTCTTATTGTTTAAAAACAAATGAATGCTACAACTGTATTATTGTTTCGTTTAAAAACAATATTATTTTTAAAAATATTTAAATTGTAAAAACACAATCAATAATGTACCTACACTTACTTCTTTACTGTTGTATTCTGATTTTATTTATTTAAACGACCCATGTTTTTCATGATTTTCATTTAATTTTTGTTTAAATTTAATTTGAAAATTTTTAGTAAATTTAAAACGTTTATGGGTTTTGTGAAAGCTTTGCAGCTATAGTGCTTACGTCTTTTAATTTAGTTAAACCATGTTCATCATTTTTTAAATTAGTTTTTTGTTTTATAATAAAATTTATTTATATTTATCCCAGCGAACTAGTTATTATATAAAATAAGAATTATCCATAAAAAAGTTAAATATTTTTAATTCGTAGATGTAACCACTTAAAATGCATGTAGGTACTATACTAGCGGTCCGGTACGTGCTTTGCTAATAAAGTGAAATGTTAAAAAAAAAAAATTGGAACATCAAATTCATGCATCAAACAGCATGAATAACATAAAAAGTTTCAATTGCTGTCAACACTGAAAATAGTTTCAATTTGACAGCACAATCCGCCATTTATTGAATTCATTTGTTACAAAAAATGTGATAAATGAAGAACCGCTCCACCGATTTTGTGCAAACTTCACATAAACCATCTACTAAATAGTCCGAACAAAGCCTAAACATTTGGTTTGGATAGGTGAGCCCGTTCTTGAGTTATAAAATTACAACGAAAATTGCCACTTATTTTTATATATATATGTAATAAAATATTCGTGGATTTATCGCAATTAATGATACTATTCAGTAATACACGTCAGAATAACGACGTTTATTTTATCAGTTATTTCGGTCGTGACTTTCCAAAATTGTAATTTCCAGGCTCGGTACATAAATATTATGAAATGAACGAGTTTACTGCGTCGACAATGGGTTTTCATAAAACAAAATTGAATATATTTCTTTGTTATGTTTTCGGTTGATTTATAGTCTTTAAAACCATTCCTAAATTCATATGCACTGTAAGGACATCGTTTTAAGAAATCTTTTTTTTATTGATAGCCCAGTATATGACCACACTCCGCCTGATGTTAAGCTAGAGTGCGGTCCGTGAGCATAGACAACTGTTACCACGGACAGACGCCACTATGCCGGCTTGAGGATACGAATGTGCTCTGTCTCCTCTCGTTATCCCGGCTACTTCCAAGCTGATCCCGAAACGCGACTAGGTCACTTCACGGGTGTTCCGCTTGAAAGTGGTGGTACTTCCCCGGGACGACATACTGGGTTAATGCCGTCATCAGTCTGCCTACCACTCTGTGTGTGCCTATATTATTATAAAATCTAACATAATATTTCTCTATTGGTTATTAAAAATTTGATGTACATATTTATTTCAGACGACTCAGCTACTCGCTAAAAGATGGCGCATTTTATACCTATAGATACATATATACTAATAGAGATTAGATAAAATGAACTTGTATCAGCTCACACAGTTAACTAAAAATAATTGTATGCATGTTTGTATTGTAATTTCAATTTGACATTTCGCGTTATTAATCGAAATGATAATCAATACAATGAATGCCAGATCAACGGTCAATCAGGATGTATGCTTGTGCGTTTATTATCCACGCTCAGCGGCTGAAATTACATTGAGTGCGAATTTAAGTGTGCACACGTTCGTTATGGATGCGGCAATTTTAATCTTTACATTCGCATTGTTTATTTTTTATAAATCGAACGTATTTTTGTGTATTATTTATACCTACATATACATATAAGTAATAAATAAATATATACCTCCTTATATTTTCCTATACACCAGAAATTAACAAACTATGGGTCGCAAATATTGTATGGGCCATAAAATATAAAATGTATGTATATGATAATATAACAGCCCTTCATTCTTATTGGTAATGCTTATTTTCATTCCAATTAGAAGTAGTTCCGCTACTTGCTACTAGGGAATCTAAGCTTAACCATTTTTCGAAGACATCCAAGAAGCGAATTCCAAAATTGAAAATTTCTCTATCTTAAAATCGTATCACCTACATATATTTAACTGTTGTTCTATATCCGTAAAACACGCTGAATAAGCTCCTCTTTTGAATCGACGAAGTGACAAAAATCCATAAACATCATTCCACTAATATAGAAATTGTCAAAATACCTTATCCTAAATAAATGTAAACATTTCGTACATTGATAAATGCAAATGGTATTTAAACATCATGCATTTTCTATGAAATTGTCGACGCTGAATGGCGATGCCATTCAAATATTTATGGTAATTTAAAATACATGATGTATTACTAATGCTTACATGGCTTTTTGATAAACTATGCTGTTATTGGAATATTTATTATCTAATTTTATTACTTACTAGCAGTTGTCCCCGGCTTCGCTCACATTTAAGTCATTAAATAAGTATCAGAGATCATACTAACTAAGTATAGTCAGTTGGAAACTATTATTGCTGCTATTTCGCAATATATTATATATTTGAGTCCGTGCAAAAGAAAAATCCACTTTTTGCTTTTCAGATT